>JAZKJV010005195.1:0-46457 GCA_037367405.1 Ottelia alismoides | reverse complement strand
TCCAGTGTTACCAACTCATCCCAAGGTGGCTTAGTACGAATCGCCGATGATGGACAATCTGTCATCTATTCAGCTCCTACTAACTTTGAGGGTACGGATAGCTTTGAATACATCGCCGACGGGAAGTTCACTGCTAGAGTCCGAGTTAACGTAGTCAAGCCTATCATCGCAGATTACTTCAATGTTCTAGAAGACCAAAGTCAAGTCGTATTGGTGGTCCTCGCAAACGACTTCCCTGGCGGCGGTGACGGCACCGAACAACGCGAAATCAAGTCTGTAACTCAAGCCCAGTATGGCGAGGTTCAAATCACTGAAAATGGTTTGAGTTTAGAGTATACGCCTAAGCCTGGATTCGTTGGAATTGACAAGTTTGAGTACACCGTGGGGGGCAGCAGTGCGACTGTAACCATCAATGTCATACCAAGGGTTGCAGATGACTACTTTTCATTGAGCAACAACTTGCTGCAAGATCTCGATGTTCTGCAAAATGATGGTGGTCGGTTGTACGGCTTGCCTATCGCGATCGATGCAAAGCTGAAAATCACAAGTGTTAGTAACTCCAAGACAGGTGCTCAAGTTCAAATCTCCGCCGATGGGACCAAGATTCTGTACTCAGGAGGTCGCGGGTCTGATACCCTGACTTACACCGTCAACGACAAGTACACTGCCAGCGTATCGATCTATTTCCAGCCCTGGCTCACTTACGATTACTATCGGGTTGAAGAGAACAGTAGGGAGCGGAATCTTCCGGTGCTATCCAATGATTTTTGGACTCGCTATATAGACGGGGCGTATCGTGATTACCAAGGTCAGCGCAAGATCACCGGCGTTACGATGCTGAACTCGACCAGCAAAGTAAGAATATCCGAGGACGGCAGCTCGTTGTTCTACCAGCCTGCCAAAGACTTCTTCGGTGTTGAAACTATTCAGTACGAAGTTGACGGTTATCTTACGCAGGACGTAACGGTAAACGTCATTCGGTACACTCGCGACGATAGTTATCGCGTGGCGCAAGATGCCAGCCCTTCCGCCCTGCATGTTTGTTGAACGACTCCCTAAATGCAATCGCTTCATCTAGCGAGTCTAGAATTACAAGTGTGAGCAAATCAGAGGTTGGAAGCCTGGTTTCAATTTCTTCTGATGGCAGGTTTATCAGTTATGCACCCGCGAAGGGGTTCGTTGGAACAGATCGATTCACTTACTACGTAAATGAGACGCAGTCAGCTACAGTGGAGGTACATGTTCAGCCTGCGGAAGGCTCTTCTTTCGGTCGTTTTACATCAATGGCAGAATTCCGCGAGTGGATGTTACGGAGTGCAATTCAGCAATATCAGTCACAGTTTGGAATGATTATTCCGGTTAGCTGGGGCCTGGGTAATCTTTCACGAATGGAATACCTGCATTCGGACACCAACATGCAGGTAGCTGGAGTCGATGAAGCTGACTTGATCGAAAACGATGGCGAGCACCTGTACCTGTTGCGAGACCATGAGTTGGTTGTCGCTGATGCGTTCCCTGCGGATTCGATGCGAGTGCTTTCCAAAGTCGCTATTCCAGGCAGTGCTGTCGGCATTTACTTGAGTGGATCGCGGTTGTCGGTTGTTAGTCGCCAGACCTTGCCAGTACCAGACTGGAGATATCGATCGATGTTTGGTAGCAGCGACTGGAACGATTCAGGCTTCGGTTCCACATTTGTTTCTGTTTTTGATGTCAGTGACCCAGAGCAGCTAGCGCTGGTACAGCGAACAAAAATCGATGGAACGAGCTATAACGATTCGCGACGAATCGAGAATGAACTGTATCTGGTGATGACTTCTTCATCCTTAAGCCTACCTGCTCCGCTAATCTTAACGGATGAAGCTGGGATTCGACGTTATGAAGATAAGGAAGCTTATGTTGATAGAATCACTGAATCCTTCGGTGCAATCATTCAAGAAGTGCTTCCTCGCTACGAGACCTACGACGGCGAAGGCAGGTTGGTACGTAGTGGAATTTTGATGCAGCCTGAAGACATTATTCAGCCTAGAAATTCGATTGATCGACAATTGATGTCCATCTTGAGATTTGATATGTACAGCAATTCTCCGGGCGTTGATCAGGCACTGGAACGATCACTGGGGCAAACAGCAAGATCTACGCCAATCGGGAGAAGTTGTTCGTCTTTGACGAGCAATCAAGCGCCGAATCGACTCTGATTAGACAGTACTCATGGAGCAAGCATCAAGTATCGTTCCAAGCTGTCGGGGTAGTTCCTGGAAGGCTTGCTAGTCAATTCTCCGCCGACGAAAGAGCTGACGTGCTGAGGGTGGTTACATCGACTACCATGCCCAATGCTCGAACCACGGATGAGTGGATCATCGAGAACTCTGTGTACACCCTACGTCGCGATGGCGATTTGCTAGAGATTGTAGGATCCAACCAAAAGCTACCTTCAAGAAGTTGGATTCGCGGAATACGATTTTCTGACGACAGAGCGATTGTGAGCTCTGGTTCCTACTCCGACAATCCCGTTATCGTAGACCTTAGCGAGGCCGAAGCTCCACAGATCTTAGGGTCCGTGCCGATTACCGGATATGACGACTACTTGCAGTTTATCGGCGATGGTTTGTTGTTGAGTATCGGAAAAAATACGTCAGGCGGCGCAGAATCGGTAATGATCGCATTGTACGATGCTACCAACCTGCAGCAGCTAAGGATTGTTGGTCAGTATGCACTGCGGGGTTCCCGCTGATTCGATCGCGTCGATAGATCATCATGCGTTTGGCTGGTTTGCGGAACTGGGGTTGTTGACCATTCCCATTCGCAAAAACATTCAGATACGTGAGGATAGTGATGGTGATGGCTACAAAGATGCTCTGGTTACTCAGACCCATATTGAGCTGGCCGCGCTGAAGATTGACGCATCGGCCGGTCGCGAAGCATCCGTCAAACTTGTCAGCAGCTACAAAACTGATAGCGATATCATTCGATCGGCATTCATCGAAAATGTGCTCTACATTTTTACAACGGACAGCTTGATCGCAATTGGTGCGGATAAGTTCGAAGAGCTAAACCAGTTAGACCTTGGACAACAGTCGACATTTGAAGGGGATTCCTCGAAAATAGTGTCGGTGATCGAAATGCAGAGGCGGGTGATTCAGACATATGCGAGTCAGCTTGGCGTAAGCAAAGATGAAATACACCCTGTATCCATCGAACCTGTTTTCGGGGTCGCAATCGGCCGAGTACTCCATAGTAGCTCGTTACGGTGACCGACTCGAGTTACTCAAGGCTCATGGCGAAAATGTTACAGTCGAGCAACGCGACTTTGTTTTTGGATCGAGTCAATGGCAGAATCTAGAGGAACCGCTTGACATTAACGGCGATCAAGAGGTTACGCCCACAGACGCCCTGTTGGTTATTAACTATCTGAACCGATATGGTGCTCATCAGCTTGGTTCGAATCAACCGTTGCGTGCCATCAATGCTGCGGCCAAACATCCGCTAGTTGATGCGACTGGTGACGGTTATGTTACCGCCACAGATGCGTTAAGAGTAATCAATCAACTTAATTTGATGCGGGGCTGCTGCGGCAGGAGAGATGGCAGATGATCTTGACGCCAAGCGTCGGGCAAAATTCTTGTCCAACATCCGTTGATCCAACGGACGGCTCATCGTGGCTCTACTCAAGCGGTTTTCTTAGCCTTACGGACAGATGTTCTGGTGGATTGCTTATAGAGGATTGAATTGCCGCGCTTGCCCGCCAGCTCGATCGCACTCATCTGACGTAAGCAGTATGCTACTTTCTGAGCAAACCAGCGCGGACGCTCCAAGGCCAATGCTAAGTGGCCGGTGTCGAAGGGCACTGGAAGCTGTTTCATCGGCAGTCGTTCCAGCAAATCGCCCAGGCTGCCAAGCGTGATCGAGCTATTAACCTGGATCAATGATACATCCAGTGTTTTATAGTTTTTACCGCGGCGTCTGCGCGGCTGACGATCAACTCGGGTTTCTTCGGCGTCGACCAATAGAATTTCCAGCTTCAAACGGCTATGTGGAAACACGGTTGAGAAGTGAACCATGTCCATGAAGACATCAAGCCAATCGCAGCATTTGGGACTCATCCGACTACGCAGAACCTCACCCGACGAAGAGCACACAGTTGTGAGTCGTTTTCGGCGAATTATCGGCTTAACGATTCGCAGTCGAACGCGGCTTCTGGGTGCTAGCAATTCTCGAGTCTTATCACGCAGGGCTCCCAGGGAAGCATGCTGGATCTCGATCAACTCACCATCATCGGCAATTGCATCAATACGAAAACCCTTGAAAGTGACTTCCGTCCTTGAAACGTCACTGGCGTACAGGCTTTTGAGTTGTTGATGGAGTGACGTTTCCAAGGGTCAATCTTAAAGCAAGCATCTAAGATTTAGGATCGAGTTGATACGGAAGTGTTGCACATTCGCGTTTTCGCGTCAATAAAGCTTGCAAGCGGGGAAGTGCAAACTAGATGAGCCGAATCATAGACTTTGAAGCTCACGCAGAGCTGCAATGACTCGCTCAGTGTGTCGTTCCACGTCTACCTCGCGGAACACTTCCTTGATTACTCCGTCTGGACCAATGATGAAGGTGGTTCTGAGTGCGATCGATTTACCATTTAACTCAGAGAGCACTCCATAGCGTTTCGAAACTTCATGGGAAACGTCGGATAAGATATCGAAGTTCAAATCATATTGGTCGGCAAACTCTAAATGTGAGTCCACTGGGTCAACGCTAACTCCGAGGATCGTCGCACCTAGAGCGTCGATCTCAGAAGAACGCGTACGAAAGTCCTGAGCCTGCAAAGTACACTTTGGCGTGTTATCTTTGGGATAAAAATACAAAACAACTGTGCCGTTGCTAAGGGTTTCGCCCAACGAAACTTGCTCATTGTTTTGGTTGGGGAGCGAAAACAAAGGCGCTACTTCACCCACGGTCGGACCGTTTGCCCGAAGGCTAACAACGCGAGCCGCCTGCTCTCCCCCGACGAACTGTAAGTTCTTGGTGACGGTTCTTCCAAGCGGGTCGATGACTTTGGCCGAGGCCAGCAGGCCCAAGCTTCCCACGCTAACGCCGCTAACTTCACCTTCGGCGTCTGCAACAAGCTCCATGCGAATCGGCAACACCGAGGCTAACTGCTCGATGATGACTCTTGAATTTGGAGTCGTTTTGCCAACAAACGAAGCTCCAGGAAACTCTGGTGTGCTATTGGTGAACTCGATAGTTGGTGCTGATGTATAAGTGTTCAGGGCATTGATTACCAATAGCGCGTCGATTGGGCTGACAGCACTGTCAGCGTTTACGTCTATCCAAGCTGGAGTCGAGTTAGAGCCTTTTGCACCAAGATTTCGACCGCCGTGCTTGTTTAAGTCATTGATGACTAACAGAGCATCAATTGGTGTAACCATACCTGAGTCGTTAACATCCAGAGCGTTATCGGCGTTGGTCCAGTCGGCGGCTAGTAGTTCACGTCGGTGCAGCACTTCGAAACGCAGTTTCTTAGACATCGAAATCAACTCTACGGTACGAAATGAAATCGGTACTTGGGAGACTTCTAAAACGGTAAGCCATTCCAGACCAACCATCAACTAGGATGTTTCCCTGAATTTTAGCTGGTGTGGCGAATTTTTCAGCCTTTTGACATCCCTGGCTCAGAATACACAGCGAAATCAGGCTGGAACAAACGGAGAGAATATGGGCTGCCTTCACCAAAAGGAGGGTGCGGTAAGGGTTTTTTTGGCGACTAAGGATTGGGTTTATCGCCCAGATAAAGCGTAGCCACTCCGAATGTGAAGGGGAAAAACTTCACATTGCTTAGTCCATGTGAGCTCATTCTGTCAGCTAGCTCCTGTCCACACGGAAACTCTACGACGCTGCTTGGTAAATAGCTGTACGCGCTATGATCATTCTTTGCGATCGACTGGCCTAGCCGAGGCAGAACTCGCTCGAAATAGAACTGATACAACTGCTTTAGTCCGAATACAGTCGGCTTGGAAAACTCAAGCACCGCAACCTGACCGCCGGGCCTGCAAACCCGCACCAGTTCGCTGATTCCGCGATCCGTATCCTGAACATTGCGTAGACCAAATGCAACAGTGACCGTTTGAAACTTATCGGAGTCAAAAGGCAGAGTCTGAGCATCTGCCTCGATAAACTGGACTGGTAAGCTTGAGGAGCTAGTTTGATGCTTTTGGCGGGCGAATTGCAGCATCTCGGCACAAAAATCGGACCCTATCACATCGACTCGACCAGCAACCTTTTTGGCAAGCATTAATGCCAAGTCACCTGTACCCGTGCAACAGTCAAGAATGGGGGCGTCTTGATCGAGCCGTAACTTCGCCACGACCTTCTTTCGCCAGCGAATGTCTATGCCTAACGACAACAGATGATTCATCAGATCGTAACGCGGAGCGATCTGAGCGAACATATTGCGAACTTTGTCGCCAGACTTATCAACCAATGCCGACTTGGTGGCAGTTGAAGTGTTCATTCAGAGTTGTTCCAGAGAGGAGTTTTCGTCAGATGATGTCGATGCAGCCCTGTACTGCTCTGTTACCTATTTCTTTAGCTCGCAAGGAAGCGCGGCGGACCTTGGATAGCAGAATCTACTGCTAGATCAGGAAAACCTGCATTTCACGACAGCCATGAGCACCAATGACCAGAGATTGTTCGATGTCCGCAGTCTTGCTCGGGCCAGACAAGAACAAGCCGAAGCCCGGTGTTGGCATATGAGCCAACTGATAGGCCTGATGCATATTGTGGATGATCGAATTTTTCTCCACGACTAGAACTAGAAACTGAGTGATGAAAAAGCAAACCCGATGCTTCAAATTCTTGTCGCTAAGCCAAACTGCGCCGTTTTCAGCAACCGCAAATTGACCAGGGTAGATAACAAAATCAAGATCCTCCAGCTGGTGCGGGTCCTCGGTATCCTTCATCGACATAGTTCCCGGGACCCCCTCAATCGCCGAGAAAACGCTTTTTGCCTGCCGAAATTCTTCGAATGAGTTCAACTTGTCCAGGATTTCGGCAGTCGAGTTGACCCTTGAACAACTGCCTCCGACGAACCTGACCATTTCCTCGAACTTGGCAACAGGATCATCGAAGCGAATCCACGGACCTTCCACCACCTCAGGCAAGCTTACCTGCGGAATGATCTGCTTTCGCAGCGTTTTCAGAATGCTGTCACGAGTGCTCATCGGCAAATCATTGTTCTAGGCGAACCTCACTCCAAAATTTGTGGGCTGAGGCCTGTTCTTCAATTTCTAAACTCAGGGCGACTCGACGGTCAGCGCCATGACGACGGGTGAAGAATCGCCTTCGCCCTTGACGAGGTCGATCTTGGTCACCGGTTCGGTCCGTGATGGATTAACTGCCAAGTATCGAATCTGCTTACCACCCAGGTCGAAGGCAAATTCGCTCTTTGGTACATCGACGCGTCGGATGTAGTCGGCGATGTGAACTCCGTTCAGCAATGGATGATCTTCCGTCTTTCCATCGGCATAGGTGAAGCGAACAATCATACTGACCTGTTCCGCGCGACCATAGGGAGCACCCCAACCGGCGACACCACCCAAGATATGAAGCGACTTTACTGGACCATTGCATGGCAAGCTAACCGATTGAGGCATCTTGCGGGCTTGTGGTCCGCGTGGGCCTTGAAGCTGAATGGCATTCAGAACATTGCCGTCACGAGGAGCGACCACGACGAACGGAACTCCCTTGAAGATCTTCGGCTTCCAATCGTCAAACATCATCGTTTCTGGGCCGTCTTGCTCAATAAACATTCCTTTATCGCTGGCCGAAGTAGCCGCCTTGGCGATATCCAGAGGCACATACTTGCCGCGAGCCGTTAGGAACTCGAGCAGGTCGGTCATCTGCTGAACGTTGAGTGACTTCTCGAAACCTTCAGGCATTACGGACTTGGACGAAGCCGTTAGGGTCTCGATGTCTTCGCGAAGAATTGCCTGCTTCTTGCCTTCTGCATCGAAAAGCTCGATGGCCGTTTTCGATTCCGAGGCCAACATGCCCGTCAGGACCAGCCCATCGGCAGTTAGTACTGTGTAGGCGCGGAAGTTGTTTTCGACGCTTCGACTTGGATCCAAAATGTGGATGAGTAATTCTTCCTTTGGATGCACTGCCATACCAGTTAGGTCAGGGCCGATTGCAACTCCTTCACCGTTGTGAATGTGACATTTCGCGCAGTGCTGCTTAAACATTTCCTTGCCGCGAGTAGTATCACCCTTGGAATGCGAAGCCGATGCATATTCCTCCAAAACTTTTTGTCGGTCTGCGCTTGGCAATGATCCGCCACTTGCAAGCATCTTTTGAGCGCGATCCTTAACGTTCTTGTCAGGGTGAGCTGCCAGTGATTGCTTTTGATCCAAGGCCAAATCATTTAGCGAGGCCTTGCCAGCTTCGACTGCATCCAGAAATGCGGTTGTTAATGCGGGTCGAGCCATCAACAACGTCAAAGCTTCTCGCTTGGCTGCCGGTGACATCGAAGCCAGCTTTTCCACAACCTTTGTGCCCAACGCTGGAGCACGACTAGCACGCAATGCAGCTAGAATTCCTCGAGCCGATTCGGGGGATTGGCGAGGATTGATCGACGCCAAAATCGACTCCACCAATGCGTCGCTATCCGGCTGAAAATCAACCGCTCGCTTAGCAGCATCGATACGTGTTTTGTCATCTTGATTCTCGGACTTGATTGTTTCGAGCAACTTGGCTGCGATCTCTTCGCTGTACTTTGCGAGCTTCGTGCTACCCCAGCGATTACCGAGCTTCACGATCGAACTGCTCGAAGCGCTTGAGGCCAATCCAATCAACTTCTCGAGACTGGTTTCAATGGCCGGCGTTAGCTGAAGTTTCTTGTCAGCGCTCCAATTGGATTCCAATCCAGTCAACACGGCATCGATCGTCTTGGCTGGAGCCTTTTCGAGCGCCGTAAGTACTTCGGATACTCGAGCTTGATTCTCGCTTCGCGCGTAGTGGCCTGCAACAATGTTCGCTACCGCTGCCACATCGTCATTCACGTTGGGCTTGGCCGACAAGGCCACCAGGAAGTCAGCCGCTGAGTGTGCGGCGGCGGCTGTGGCAGCGTCATGGACGTACTTGTCACCGAGGTTGATTGGGTCAACCAAAGATTCGGCAGTTGCTGAACCGGAAATCGCAGTTGAGGGTAAATCAGCAAGTGCGAGCAGAGCCTGCAATCGAACGTTCGGATTACTATCCATATGCAGCTTGGCTGCCAACAATGCATTGACCGATTCAGCTGTAGGTGGCAGAACTTGCACCGCGTTGCGTCGAACGCCCGCCGAAGGATGGCTCAAGGCCTTAACCACGGCGGCTGTCGCGGTAGAGTTTTTGCCATCCAGTTGCCCAAGACCATGTAAGGTCCATAGTGCATGGATGGCTGCGGTGTTCAGGCCGATGGCATCGACCGAAGTGTCGTTGACCATCTCGATCAATTTACCAGCTACATCAGAATTTCCACGTTCGACCAGCAAGCGTTGAGCGTGCATCCGTGTCAGAAGGACCGAGTGCCTTAAGGCTGCAACCAATTGATCTGGTGTTGCAGCTGCAAGGTTTGGACTGGCGATGGGCTTCGCCGAATCATAAACAACGCGGTAGATTCGACCATACTTCTTGTCGCGCAGCTTGGTCTCGTATGCCGCTCCCTTTCCGGTTTTGAAACCCTGAGGTGTTGGGTTGTGCTGAACGATGAAGTTGTACCAGTCGATTACCCACACGTTACCATCTGGGCCGATTTCGGCCATGATTGGCGAGGTCCATTCGTCGTCGCTGGCAAACAGGTTAAATGGGTTAGTGGACGCGAACCCGGATCCTTTCTGCTTCAAGATGAACGTTGCTACCAAGTGACCAGTTGGCTCGGTCACGAACGATACGCGATTCCAATACTGCTCTGGATACTGCCGAGCGGTGTACAGCGCATGTCCCGCAGCTGCGGTATAACCCTTGTGATGGTCCACCTGCCTCACTTTGTCCGTGATTGGCAAGAATCGGTTAGAGTCTGCGATAGAGCTTAGGGTCAGCGATGGAGTCCAGCTCTTCACGCGTTCGTAATAGCGATTCGCAATCGGCATGAACACGCTTGGATTGCCATTGGCCGTCGAGCCGAACACGAGACCTTCTTCGCTGAGCCCGATGCCCCAAGTATTGTTGTTGGTCGAGCGGATGAACTCGACTTCGCTTCCATCGGGACGCATGCGGAAGAAGCCTTGTCGAAATGATTGCTGCGTTTTGCCCAAGGCAACAGGCGTTGACGCGTTGTAGCCTTGCATGCCCCATATCCAGTTATCAAATCCCCATTGAAAATTGCTGACTCCACCGTGAGTGTCTCCCATGGCCCATCCGGTAATCAGCACCTTTCGCTCGTCGGCTTTGTCGTCGCCGTTGGTGTCCTTTAGGTAGACTGTTTGGGTTCCATCTTGGACCAAAACGCCTCCACGGTAAAACGAAAGTGACGTTGGGATGCTGAGTTTCTCTGCAAACACAGTAAATTTGTCGGCTTTGCCGTCGCCGTTGGTGTCTTCGCAGATTCGAATGCGGTCGCGACCTTCGCCCTGCGGCTGAAGCTCGTTAGGGTAATCGTAAGTTTCACAAACCCACAATCGACCTCGTTCGTCCCAAGCCATGCATATGGGCTTGCCCTGCAAGTCTGGTTCCGATGCAAACAACTCCACATGGAAGCCTTTCGGTGTGACTATGTGCTTAATCGACTCGTTGGGGTCGAGCGGTTCTTGCATCGTCGACATCGGTTCGCCTTGAGTACCCCAGCGATCGGAGGGCACATAGTTCGGTATCTCGCGTCCCACGTCAACGAAGTTAAAAGGTTTGACGTCCTTACGTGGCTCGGTCATCGCAGGAACTTCGAACGGACGATCCAGGGTGAATTGACCAGCGGCCTGAGGATTCCGATTGGTCACGTAACGAATACCCCGTTCTACCAAGTTGTGGAAGCCGGGATTGGTCCAGGTACGCCAATCATGACCCCAGGCTGTGTAGAAGATTTTTCCTTTCCCGTGGGTGCTAACCCAGGTCCACGGCTCACTACCCTCTTTATCAGTGCGAACTTCCAGGACAGTCCGGCCTTGTTCGTTATGCAGGTGGTGAACATAGGTCTCGTCCCAGCTTTCAAAACCAGTGAAGCCCTTCATCAGTTCGTGATCAGGCTGGACGATGGTGGTTCGGAATACACCGGTGCCGTGGCGCTTGAACTGTGCCCCCATCAGTTTGACGATGTCCGGGTTATTGCGGAAGCAGAAAGATGCGCAGTGAAGTGGCACGAATCCGCCACCATCGGCGACGTACTTTAGCAGGGCTTCAGCTTGCTTCGGAGAAATCTCGTCGATGTTAGCGTACAGAACCAGAGCCGCAGCGTTCTTAAGGCGATTGGGATCAAGAACGTTGACATCATCTGTGTAGGTCAGCTCAATGCCGCGTCGCTTCAATACAGGGGCTAGTTCGCGAAAACGCAACGGAGGTTGATGATGTCCGTTATCGCCAAGGAAGATAACTTCAATCGGCTCTTCAGCTTTGGTGGGAGCCGCAGCTAGACCGGCAACAATGGCTGTTAGCAGTAGTAGTCGAATGATCATGGATTTGTAGATGAGCTTTTCGGGGGGAAAGAGTTTGCAGGGTATGTCGAAAACTGCGATCATCGGGCTGGAGATCACAGCATTTTAAACAAACTTTTGAAGCAATGTAGCCGAATTGGGACACTACTACACCAAGTATGGCATCGGAAAAGTCCCAAATCCCCCAGCTTTCGCGTGCGACTCGACCATTTCTTGCGGTAATGATAAACTCCGCCGTTCTCTCCGAATTTGCCCGAACTTCGAGCCTTGAGATGCCTCTTAGCTTCGGTTGAAGCTCAAGACCGCCTTTCTCGGCTGCATCAGCTAGCCTTATAGTTCCAAAACAACGTTATTGAGTAACCAACTATGGCCGCACTTCTTTCGGTCAATTTGAACGCCGTAGCCGCTTTACGTAATCGGCGTAATCTACCTTGGCCCTCTGTTGAGCGATTCGGTGCCATCGCGCTTGCCGCTGGAGCTCACGGGCTGACAGTGCATCCGCGGCCTGACCAGCGACACATTCGTTTCTCCGATATTCCTGTGTTGCGAGAATTGACCGCGAAGAGTCAACCTTATGCCGAGTTCAATATTGAGGGTTACCCGTCGAGCGACTTCTTGCAGCTCGTCGAAATGCATCGGCCAGACCAAGTCACCTTAGTTCCTGATTCGCCCGAGCAAAGCACATCGGATCATGGCTGGGATTGCATTCGCTTCGAGGCTTTCTTGAGTGACATAGTGGAGCGGCTGCACAAGCGAGTCAAGCGAGTGTCCTTGTTTTGCGATCCTGATGCCAGTTTGCAGCAGATCGAAGCGGCAGCCCGAACCGGTGCGGATCGCGTTGAACTTTACACTGGTCCCTACGGCGCGACCTATGCGGACTCAGCCGCCGCAACCGCTGAACTAGCCAAGTTAGAACAAACCGGTAAATTCGCGCGAGATGTCGGTCTAGCCGTAAATGCTGGTCATGATTTGACCGTAGACAACCTGCCGGGACTGGCTCGCGCTGTTCCACATTTAGCGGAGGTTTCGATTGGTCACGCATTAATTGCCGACGCGCTGGAATTCGGCATGGCAGAAACTGTTCGAAGATTTATTCGAGGCTGCGGCTCAGTCTGAGCTTGGTGCTCACGTTTCAAAAAAATTGAACCCTGAAGACAGAATAGTATCCGTCCTAGTCTGTTTTTTGTCTGGCATGTACTACCAATCCAGTTTCAGCGTGGGCCGAACTCGCTAAAATGGTTTCCTCACTTCGTAAACAACTCTTCCGCGATTAAGGTTAATCGTCCATGCAGTCAGCGATTGTTTGTCGTATTGGTTCCTCGAATCCTGAGATCATTGAAGTTCCCGACGCTGGTTCTTCAACGACGATCCGCCCCGACGAAGTCCTGTGCCGTACAATTCAACTTGGCATCTGCGGCACCGACCGCGAGATCTTGCACTCGGCGACCCCCTGGGCTCCCTCTGGCGATTCCTATTTAGTACTGGGACACGAGTGTTTAGCGCGAATTGAGGAAGTTGGCGATGCGGTCACGAGCTTTAAGGCTGGCGATCTAGTTGTGCCGGCCGTACGTCGCAGTCTACCCGGAAGAGCTCGGCGGTTAGACTATCTTCCGATTGGTGGTTTTACTGAGCGTGGCATCTTTTATGAGCATGGGTTCAGTATGCCGAGATGGTTGGACAAGCCCGAGCATCTGTTTCTAGTACCAGAGTCTGCTGCAGACATCGCAGTTTTTACTGAACCACTAGCTGTTGCCGAAAAGGGCATCAATGAGGCTTTGACGTTGCAACACGCGCGGCTTGGCGACCAGGCTTGGCATGGAGAGGTTCCACGAGTCTTGGTCACAGGCATGGGGCCTATCGGATTCGCAGGTGTCTTGGCTTGTGTAGCTCGTGGATGGGAAGTAACCATGTTGGGCCGCGACCCGGCAGATTCGTTTCGAGCAACTTTGGTGCAGCGATTTGGTGCAGCCTATAAGAAGATGAATGACGATTGCTTTGCTTTGAGCGATATCGAGAGCGATGGTGTCGATCTGATTTTGGAATGCACCGGCAGTGATGAGATCATGGTGCGGTCGACCTCGCTACTGCGATCGTGTGGAGTCATGGTCTGGCTTGGAAGCACCCGCATTCCGCAACCTTTAAGCCTCAACGTAGCTGCCATGATGCAGCACGGCTTGATGAACAACCATCTGCACATCGGCTGCGTTAATTCTGCACCCAGAGATTTCCAAGATGCGATATCGCATCTCACCCAGTTAAAGCAAACACACCAGCAGGAACTTCAGTCACTCATCACGGCTCGCGTCGATATGCAAGACTCGCTTTGGCATTACTTGAATCGCGAACCTCAAGGAATCAAGACCATCGTCGAGTACTCGGCCTGAAAGGTCTCGAAGAAGCAAGCGAAATCTAAACCAGTTAGGCGACGCATTTAAATGGCTGCGACAGTTGGCGGCTGCAGGATTATCTGAGATGCAGTGAACGCTCACTGCATCATTTTCCAATAGTACAGCGCGAGCGAACCGCAAGTTAGGACGCGCCGGACTTATGGTGAAGTTGCTGCAATGGAATTAGGACGAGTGTGGCCAATGGCTTCCGGACGCTTGTTTGCAAATGTGGAATCTTCCAGCGCAGCGATCCAGAATTGAAGCAATAACAACTCCTATCCAGAGAATGTAGAGCACTGCAAACACTGGAATTATCACTGTCATTATCGGCTGCAGTTCAAAACCTAACCGTCCAACCATAGCCATACCTCCGCCCAACAGCACGGGCGGTAGAATGAATACAACAAGCGGAACAAAAAGGAATGCCAGCGCATAGGTTCTAATGATGCGCCAAGCTGAAACCGGCACTTTTCCAACGATTTCCATTCTCGTTTCAAAGCCTGCACCGTTACCGGTTAACGCAATTAGAATACTTAACACTCCACTTCGCTTCAGTGGCGTCTCCCAAACGCGAACTCGCTCGCGTCGAATCGGAAAAATTGGCAAAAAAAAACTACGAACCATTTTGTTGCATCGGCAGTGCCATCGTTGTTTGATTGCCAATCAAAATGCAGAGTTCCAATACCGTTTAGGGTCGACATAATCTATCCTGCCAATAATGGGTGATCAACAAACACTGTTATTGATCGAATTTCGAAGCTAGCTCTTTTGTTCACCAGCGATAGCTATTTCCACGGCAACCGTCAATCTAGCGATATCACTCTTACGAAACAATTCTCATGAATCCCGAGAACATGCTGATTGGCGGCTTGCCCGGCGTGTAGAATGACACCGTAATCTGTCTTATCAAGATTGGTGCAATGCACAACCCATTCACGCTACTATGATTCACATCGGAACCTACAATTGGGCCAAGACCATTGCAACGGGTCAATTCTATTGTCCAACTTGTTTGGCTGTAAGTCAGTATCGTCACCGTTCCTCACGTCCATTCTTGACGGTCTACTTTATTCCCGTTTTTCCAATCGGAGGCTCGACCAGCTTCATCGAATGTTCGACTTGCAAGCTTCAACATCCTGAGACCATCATCACTCCAGAACCACCAACGGGTGACTTTAGTGCTGATCTTCTTAATGCGGCTTGCCTTACAATTATGTCAGATGGAGTTGTGGCAGAGGAGGAGATCGACGTAGCGATTCGGGTGCTAAGATCCTTGAGCAACTCGCTTTACACGAGCGATGAAATCATCGAAGCCTGTCATGCAGTCCGCTTTCGTTATCGATCGATCGGTGAGTTTCTTTGGCGTTGCTGCATTCGATGGCAGGATGAGGAGAAGCTGCGAATTATCCAGACCATTTTTCTGGTAGCCAGCGTGAACGGCTACATTACCAAAAGTCGGCTCCGACCGTTGGCTGATGCAGGCCGGATATTGGGGTTTTCGAAAGAAGAGCTGGAGGATTGCGTTGTCCAGGCAGAACAGCTAAAGTTGGCCTAGGCAGAGCATGAATTGCCTAGTGGTCGTTTATTTTGCATTATGGCATATCAGTGCGACTTGGATTCACGCTAGTGATTGCTTCCTCTAATTCTCGAATCTCCCCCAAAACGTCGGGCTTGTGTTTCTCAAGAACTCGACGAAGATTAGAGATCATGCAAACACAACTTAGGAGCCAGGGATTCAAACAGCTCGGGTCGGCAGGTCCAACGATTTTGCCAAGCCTGCTGCAGTGTGACTTTGGCAATCTGAAAGCAGAAATTCAGCAGTTGGAAGCTGCTGGTATACGAGCGTTGCACCTGGATGTGATGGATGGTCACTTCGTGCCCAACTTCACCTACGGAATGACGATCGTTTCCGCCGTCCGCAAACTGACTAGCTTGCCTTTGGACGTTCACTTGATGATGTCGAACCCAGGTGACTACTTGGAACAGTTCGTAGAAGCTGGGGCCGATTGTCTCACTATCCATGGTGAAATTAACGGCGACAAGGCGGCCATGCTACAGAGAATCAAGGCCTTGGGGGTTGCGGCTGGAATTGCTATCAATCCCGGGACCCCTCTAAGTCAAGTCCAGGATTTGCTTGACCTGTGTGATTTGCTGCTGATTATGAGTGTCGACGCTGGGTTTGGAGGCCAAGCATTTAATCCTGTTGCCTTGGAAAAGCTCAAGAGTGTACAAGAGACACATCCGGAGTTGCTACTCGAGGTGGATGGCGGAGTTAACCTTAAGACAATTGCTGATTGCGTCCTGGCTGGAGCACAGTGTTTGGTGGTTGGCTCGGCGATCTTTGGACAGGAAGACTATCGGCAAGCCGTTGTTCGGCTGACCGACGCCATTGGAAGGTGATCTCCTCGTTTGTTTAGGACTATATGTTAGACGTCATTATCATTCGCCCCGGTTGCACGACTTTCGATGAAGCCGGTCGCATCAAGGGCTCGCTCGACATTCCGCTTTCGGAAAACGGGTTAGCCCAAGCTGAAAAACTCTCGATTGCACTTCAGACTATCAAGCTTGATTACTTGTATGTCGCGCCTTGTTTGTCGGCTCAAATGACCGCAGAGAAGATTGCAGAACGCCATTTTTGCAAAGTAAAGACAATAGATTGGCTTCGCAATTTGGATCATGGTTTGTGGCAAGGCAAGTTGCTTTCGGAGGTCAAGCGGCTCCAACCGACGTTCTACCGGCAGTTTCAAGATAACCCAGCCGACATCTGCCCTCCTGGCGGAGAGACGGTCTCGCAGGTTTTCCAACGCCTGCAAGCTCCACTCAACAAGCTGTTGCGTAAGCACGAAGGCGGTAGAATTGGTTTTTTGGCTCCCGATCCAATGGCCACAATCGTACAACGATGCTTGGTTGGTGGACAATTGGGCGACATTTGGCAACTGGAACAGGATTCTGGTACTTTCGAAGCAATTCACTTACAATCCGCAGAAAGTCAACCTGTACTGCAGTTGGTTTAGTTCCATTGCAGACTCTGGCAGGTCAAGCTTGATGAAGATTGATGAGGAAAGCTGTAGGTAAACTTAGCATGACAACTGTAGATTCATCGACTGACAAAAACGCCCCTCAAAAGCGCGGTGTGCCGGAAGGCCTGTGGATGAAGTGCCCCGGCTGTAGCGCCACTATCTACCGCAAGGAAGCCGAGCGTCTGCAGAATGTTTGCCCAAAGTGCAGCTACCATTTTTACGTCTCGGCAATTGACCGTATTGCTCAAGTGCTCGACGAAGGCACTTTCGAAGAGTGGGACGCTCAGTTGCAGCCAACCGATCCGCTTCAATTCGCGGACTCGAAACGATACGCCGATCGACTGGTAGCTGAACAAAAGCGAACCGGCCTGACGGACGCTTCGCTGACTGGCTGCGGCATGATTCGCGCGCGGCGTGTCGCCATCGGAGTCACCGATTCGGCCTTTATCATGGGCAGCATGGGCTCTGTGGTCGGTGAGCGTTTGACGCGACTAGTGGAGCGAGCCACCGAGCAGAATCTGCCGTTGATTATCATCAGTGGTTCCGGCGGTGGTGCAAGAATGCACGAGGGCATTTTGTCACTCATGCAGATGGCCAAGGTTTCTGCCGCCCTTTCACGCTACCATGAATCAGGTGGACTCTATATTTCCGTACTGACCAATCCGACCATGGGTGGCGTTGCTGCTAGCTTCGCATCCCTTGGCGATCTTGTTTTCGCAGAACCCAAAGCGCTAATCGGCTTTGCTGGGCCACGAACGATCAAAGCAACCATTAAGATTGAATTGCCCGCTGGTTTCCAAACTAGCGAGTTCTTACTCGAGCATGGCTACATCGATCGAATCGTTGAACGTGCAAGACTTAAGAACGAGATCGCTCGAGCCATCGACTATTGCGGAAAGTAGTTCAAAAAGCTGCTATGTTGGGCCTTTAGCTGCTTCCAGAACTGGTTGCTGTTACAGCGATGTCGCTCATTTCTGACGCGAAGACAATACTATGAGTAGCTTTTTTGTGAGTCTTGATGGCGTCGATGGGTGTGGCAAGTCAACTCAGATCGAACTTCTCAAGCAATGGCTTGAGTCCCAAAGCAGATCAGTGCTGCTGGTCCGGGATCCAGGCGGTACTAAACTTGGTGAAGCGTTGCGAGAAATCTTGCTGCATCGCAAAGAGATCCCACTAGCCAGCACAGCCGAAATGTTGCTCTACATGGCCAGTAGAGCTCAACTGGTACGTGAGTGTATTGAACCTGCGTTGGGCGAAGGGCGTGTGGTCATTTCCGATCGATACTTGCTCGCCAACGTTGTTTACCAAAGCTGTGCAGGAGTTCCTACGGAATCGATTTGGCAAGTCGGCGGCATAGCGACCGGCGGCCGGATGCCAGACCTGACGTTCGTGTTGGATCTTGATCCTGAAGTGGCCTATCGCCGCATGAAAGGCGAGCACGATCGTTTGGAAAGCCGCGGACTAGAGTACATGACGCGCGTTCGAGCCGCCTTTTTAGCCCAGTCCCAAAGGTTGGGTGAAAAGGTTAAAGTGATCGATGCGACTCAATCGATCGCAGCCATTCACCAACAAATCGTTGGCCAACTGCAAGGTCGACTGGCTTGAGTGTCATTGGTCTTCGTTGGTGCTATTGACGGGGTCAAGACTAGGCTTTGTTTCTAAACTGTAGCTACGTTCGCCAGAGCGTGGTGAACTTCGCAAGAAACAACGTTCGGACATTGACGCCACTGCAGCGAGTGGCTTGTAGAAACAGCGCCCAGTATCGCTACCTTACAATTCTGTCTGCGAGTATATTCATCCTGTTGGGTGTAGCGCAGTCGGTAGACTTTACCTATGCCCAGGCACGACTTTCCGCTCTGTTTCGCCAATCTGGCAAGATACACACTGAAGGCTGAGTAACTTTGAAAATCGGTCCAAGCCTTGAATCCAATTTGTCGCAGTTGATCGAAGCTGCTTGCGACGAGATGGAGCAGAACTACTCCAATGGCCGCTACTCCAAAATCATTGTGACGCGTCAATGGTCCAGGCACAATCCAGTGATTTCAGGAAAGGTTGCACGTCCTACCGCCTATCGCTGGTACTTGCGTCGCGAGTTGCTAAAGCTCGTTCAAGCAGGCGCGACGCTTGAAATCACACCAGCTCAAGAACGTGTCGACTTAGCCTCGCCGCAATTGCTCGAACTGATCGACGAGTCAGAGTTTGATCATACACGCAAGAAGGTATTTCTGTTCGGACCAGAGCGTGTTGAGTTGTCGCTGCAACGTCTGGAGCATTACACAGGGACTCCAGCCGAGAACTTTCAGCGTTATGTGCTGCTGACCAACTATCAGATGCACATGGATGCCTTTGAGAAGATGTATCCTGATTGTATCAAGCCGAATCGAACTCGCGTCCAGATGCCCGCTTACCATGAGCGTACGGCTCTCAATGATGGGCTTTCGATTGTAAACATCGGCGTAGGACCTTCCAACGCAAAGAACTTTACGGATCATCTTGCCGTGCTTCGGCCGGATGCGATGCTGATGGTTGGCCACTGCGCCGGAATCCGCAATCATCAGGAACTTGGTGACTTTGTGTTGGCATCAGGCTACATGCGGGATGATCATGTGCTTGACCAGGCTCTTCCACGTTCGGTACCGTTGACGCCGAGCTTTCTGCTGAACCGTTACTTGGCTCATATATTGGATGAACGCAGATTACCCTATCGATTCGGAGTTGTTTATACAACGGCTGATCGCAACTGGGAGTTGACGCTGACCCTCAAACTTAAGGACCTCAAGGCAAGCCGAAGTATTGGGGTGGATATGGAGTCGGCGACGGTGGCTGCGAATGGATTTCGCTATCGTATTCCATCTGCAACGCTGCTGTGCATTTCTGATAAGCCCTTGCATGGTCAGCCGAAGTTGCCTGATGTGGCTCAAGCGTTTTACGAAGAAACAAAGACGAAGCACATAGAGGTTGCTCGAGACGCATTACTGATGGCACGACAGGAGTATCCTGGTGGCTTGCCCAACAGCGATTTACGAGCCATGGACGAACCGTTACTAGGTGGCCCGGAGGAGCGTCCCTAGGGCACTTTGGGCCATCAATTTTGGGCCAGGAAAGCGGAATACTACCAGTGTTGCAGTTTGCTGTTGAAGTCATTGATTTTCGTAAAGAATACGCAGAGACAATCGCTGCGGACGGAATAACCTTTTCTCTGCCTCGCGGTGTGGTCGGTGCGTTAGTTGGCCCCAATGGTGCCGGCAAAACAACGACGATGCGGTCGCTGTGTGGAGTGTTACGACCGACTTCTGGTGTACTTCGTGTAGCAGGCTTTGACGTGCAATCTAACCCGCTTGAAGTTAAACAGCGCGTAGCCTACGTCCCCGATGATCCGCCACTGTTTGAAACGCTAACAGTGTGGGAGCACATTCAGTTTATCGCCAGTGCATATGGTGTCGCTAGCTATGAGGCGGTCGCAAATGATCTACTTGAACAGTTGGAATTGACCAGCAAACGAAAGGCTCTTGCCAGTGAACTCTCGAGAGGCATGCGCCAAAAGGTTGCTATTGCCTGTGCATATCTCCACCAACCCGAAGTAATGTTCTTCGATGAACCATTAACTGGCCTGGATCCAGCAGCTATTCGCATGCTCAAAGAGACCATGCGAGCTAAAGCGGCTGAGGGTGCGACGGTCCTGGTAAGTAGCCACTTATTAGCCTTAGTTGAAGATCTTTGCCAGCACTTGATTATATTTCAGCGTGGGCGTTGTTTGTTCACAGGCACGTTGAGCGATGCTCGAGCCAGTTTCCCCGATGCACAGACGCTCGAGGATGTTTACTTTCGCTTTACTGAAGCAAAATGAACAGCAACAAGCGGACCTGACTATGCGGCTAACTCCTTAGCCAAGCAGCGTACCAGGATTGGCTCTTGAACGCCCAAACCATTGCGCTGAAAATTGCGCAGTCGTTGAATAATCGTATCTGTCAGCTCATGGCCTTTGCTGATCAAAATGTCTCCTGAGCCGGTCAGTACGTGATCTTCCAAAACCATCCCGACCATCAATTGGTGCACGGGCAGCGCGCGAACGACATGGTCGCCGATCATCAATTTGGCGAACGCAACAAACATCGCTTGATCATAGCGATTTAGGTGCTTTTCCATTTGACTGATCACCAGGGTGGCCGACTCGCTTGCGTGTAGCAAATCAAAATCGATTAGCATTCGAAGTACCTTGGCATACCTCTTGTCAACCTCAGGAAAACCCGGTGGGAAGATGTCTTGGCCTTGATGTTGAATGATTCCAGCCACTCGCTCCAACTTGGGGATCCGAGCAATCATCTGGCTACTAGCGTCTGCTTGAGTTTTTAGCATCACTTCCCATTCCAAGGAGAAAGGCGTCGGCAGTCGCTCGTCAAAGCGGTGGTTGGCCAGCGATCCAATTTGGGAAAGCATCGCGGCAATCTCAAGTTGCCAGTGGTCGGTGAGTTTGAGTTGCTCGCACAGCTTTTTGGCCATGTCTCGCAATCGGCTGCTACGGCCATGTGCTTGCGGATTAGCCAGAGCCAATAGTTCTGTACTCAGACCCACCGTTGCTGTCAACGTTCGCGAAAGTAAGATTTTCTCAGCAGCCAACTGATCGTGATGAACAATTGCTTCGTCTATTACTTTAGCAAGCGAATCCGGTTCGCAAGGTTTGTTGACGAAACGGAAAACGCCACCCATGTTTACAGCATCGACGGCAGTTTGCTGGTCAATGTTTCCTGTAAGCATGATGCGGACCGTGTTCGGCGACAGTCGCTTGGCTTCGGTCAATACCTTGAGTCCATTGACGTTGGGCATCTGCATATCTGAAACGATTACAGCGATGCCGGGATCGGACTTCAGTGTTTCAATGGCCACCTCGCCGCCTTCTGCCAGCAACAGTTCATACTTGCCACGAAAGCTTCGTCGCAGGGATTGCAATAGATTAACTTCGTCGTCGACCAAAAGTACCTTGTTATTCATGATCTCTCTCGCCTATTTGAAACGGTATTAGGTTATCTCTCTTGGTAGTTCAACACGAAATGTAGTTCCTTCGCCCTCGATCGAATCAAAGCTGATAGCACCACTGTGCATCTCGACGACGATTCCGTAACTGATCGCCAAACCTTGACCAGTTCCTTTGCCGACTCCCTTGGTTGTAAAGAAAGGATCAAACACGCGTTCACGGATCGATGCTGGAATCCCAGTACCGGTGTCCGAGATCTCAACGAAGACAAACTGATCAGTAAATCCCGTCTTGACTCGAAGTGTTCCCTTTTTGTTCGCTTGTTCTTTCGTGTCTTGCATCGCATGAGCCGCGTTGACAATCAGGTTTAAGAACACTTGGTTCAGTTCACCGGGAAGGCAACGGATCTTGGGCATGTCAGCACAAAACTCGGTCACAAGATCTGCACAGTACTTCCATTCACTCTTGGAAACGATCAACGTACTTTCTAGGGCCAGATTCAGGTCAACCTCTTGGAAGACTTCCGAACCTGGATGGGAGAAGCCCTTCATGGCCTTCACAATTCGTGAGACGTTGTCAGTACCTTGCAGCGTTTGGCTAATGGCTTGTGGAATTTCTTCGATCAGGTACTGCAAATCGAACTTGCGGCAGGCCTCTTTGATCGTCTCGGCTTGCTGAACTAACGTCTTACTGTCCTTGCAGTATTGGAGCAACTCTTCGTAAAGCGCGATAATCTGGCGAAATCGAATCGAATGCGTCTTGGAGAAATCGCGTGTTATTGCCCACGAACTGGATGGGCGTGTTCAGTTCATGCGCGATGCCTGCGGCTAGTTGTCCAACAGACTCCAGTTTCTGAGCTTGTGCAAGTTTTCGTTTCCAAGTGCTTACGCCGAGTCAAATCGCGAACGATACCACTGAAGGCTGTTGTTCCATTGGCTTGAAACTCGCTGACCACAAACTCCAGTGGAATCTCAATGCCGTCTGCCGTAATCCCAATTGTTTCGTTGCTTTCTCCCAACATTTCGCGAAGGCCGGTTGCCATGCATCGACCATCAGCCATGCAAAACGCGGCTCGGGGTAACAACTGGCAGATGTTAACTCGCTGATTGGGCGATGTCTTGAAGATCTGTTCAGCGGCCAGATTGAGCGATTCAATAAAGCCTGATTCGTGAAGATGATGATACCTTCGGCGGCCGTATCGAAAACTGCGCGGCTTCGCTGAACTTCTTTCTCAAGTGCTTTGGCTGTGCGTTGAATCTCCTCGTTCGATTGATAGAGCTCTCGACATGTATCAATCATCAACTGTCGGCCTTTTTCCGAGCTTGGCGTTCTCGCTCCAAAGTTCGCGCAAGTGCTTCGGCAGGCAGCGCGCTGGCAGATTGTGGTATGCTCGCCATGATCAGCCCTTAAAGCAGTTGGTCCAAGTTCGCATGGGTGGCTTTGGCAGGAACTGTTAGCTTAAGCCGCGAGAAACATCTAGTTTGAATCGCAACAATGAGGAACAGCTCGTACGTTGTCGCTAGAGTGCCACAAAAATGCAGCAAGCAATCAACACGCAATCTAGGATTCGAGATAGCGACTGCAAGCACCATAGAGCCTCGCGAGAGGGTGGCCGAGGGACAGATTGAGTTTTGGGGCTTTCGTCTAGCAAATGAACCTTAGGTCATTTTTTCCCGCTAAACCGGTGTTAAGGGGGACCAAGTGAATTCCCTGCAGATTTGAACGTCTAGAATTGACAGAAATGACGATTATCCGGCTCAGTTGTTGCTGAAAACGAATCACGGCTTGATGTATCCTAAAGAGTAGCGCGCAGCCTGAGCTAGTACGAAAAGCTTCGAAAAATGGGAGGATGCTGATGCTTGATTTGATTGGAAAAGGTCGAACCCACACCTGCAATGGAGCGACTCGCCGAGACTTTTTGCAAGTTGGCACTTTGGGTGCTGTAGGTCTAGGGTTGCCCCAATATTTGGCTGCTAAAGACAATGGTCACATCGATGCAAAATTGGATCGTAAGTCCTGTATTTTGATTTTCAATCTAGGTGCGCCAAGTCAGCTAGATACCTTCGATATGAAGCCGGAGGCTCCCGCAGAAGTTCGCGGTCCATTCAAACCTATTCCAACTCCAGTCGCGGGACTTCATCTGTCCGAGATTCTGCCTCAACATGCTAAGCTGGCCGACAAGATCGCCTTCGTTCGCTCGTGCTTTCACCGAGGAGCTGCAGTGCATGATGCGGGTTGGCAAATCATGCAAACTGGACGTTTGTTTACTGGGGGTGTGAATACACCTCACGTAGGTTCGGCGGTGTGGTACCTTAGCGGGCCACGATCCGATCTTCCACCACACGTTGTTTTGCCAGAGACGATGGGCCGCGGTGGTGGTAATTTGCCCAACGGACAGGCTGGTGGATTTCTTGGAAAGGCTTACGATCCTTTCGCACTAATGGCAGATCCGTCGAAAGAAAATTTCAAAGTTCCCGACCTGCTGCCACCTTCATCGATTCCAGCTGCCCGAGTGGATCGACGACGAAAAATGCGGGATGCCGTTGAAGCTTCGATGACTCAATTCGAAGCCAGCGAAAGCGCCAAGATCATGAACGAGCACTTTGAAACAGCCTATCGACTGATGACTAGTCCACAAGCACGGGAGGCGTTCGATCTGTCCAAAGAACCAAGGCAGGTCCGTGAGAAATATGGAATGAATCGCTTCGGGCAATGCTGTTTGCTCGCTCGCCGTTTAGTCGAGGCTGGCGTACGATTTGTGACGATCAACACATTCCTTACCGTGTTCGACGAGATCACTTGGGACATTCACGGCAGTAAGCCATTTACTTCGGTAGAGGGCATGAAGAACATTGTCGCGCCTATGTATGATCAGGGCTACGGCGCGCTGATTTCTGATTTGGCTGACCGCGGTTTGCTGGACGATACTCTGGTCGCGAATCTTGCCGAGTTTGGTCGAACGCCTAAAGTCAATCCAGCCGGTGGTCGCGATCACTGGCCTCAATGCTTCACGGTTTACTTCGCCGGTGGTGGAGTCAAGGGGGGGCAAGTTGTCGGTGCCAGTGATCCGATCGGAGCTGTTCCGCATGACCGACCTGTTGAACCGCCCGAGGTTGTTGCCACAATTTTCAAGAGTCTTGGCTTTAAAGTTACCGACCATTTGCCAGGACCTGGTGGAAGGCCGTTTCCACTGGTTGACTCTGGATTCCGCGAGATTCACGAACTGTTCTAGAAATAGAAAAATTCGCTGTGGATGGATTCCGCGATGAATGAAAAAAGCCACGGCAATTTGCAGTGGCTTTCGCTTTCAATGGCTTTCGTTTTTTTGCGTGTGCGACACGATGGATTAACCAACCACATGAATCTCGTTCGAGATCTCGTTCATGCCACAGCACTTGCGAGCAATAGAAGCCGCTCGCTCCTTAAAATGATGATCCTGTACTTTGCCTCGAAGAACGACCAGCGAGCCTGCGCACTGGCAGTTAACGCCAACTACTTGCGACTTGTGCAGCAGTTGATTGATCATTTCACCCAAGGCAAAAGGAGTGTATAGCGAGCTGTTCATATTCCACCTGATGCAGAAAAGCGTTTTGAAGGAGTCTATGGATCCTAGGTCAAAGATTGCCAGCACTCGTCCGTTAGGGCAGCAACTTGCTACCGTTTACCTCAGTTTTATTCGGCACAACGAGCTGTTTTCAACTCAAAAAACTCTACACGCAACTAGCGTTTTTTCCAATTTTTTTCCGAACAAAACGTAGTTTTTGAAGTCAATTAGCGGACTCGATAAGCGGCCGCGTGGTATTAGTGGGACTAATTCTGTTGGCTGTCGAAGAGCTGGTTTTTTCAGGCAGAACGAGCGGCTATCACCGCTACGATCCGCAAAACTGTAAAGTGATGGGATCGTCGCAGTTCGACGGGGCCAATCGATCACCAATTGCCGCTTCTTGCTGTTAAGAGTCGCTCGGGCAAGTTGTTGGCTACCTACGTGAGTTATGCTTGCCACTGCGTAACGCTTGCCGAACCGATGGTTAGTGGAGATTGGGCCGGTTACGCTCAAGAGAATATCGAAGCCAAGTATCCAGGATCGATCGCCTTGATTTCGATCGGATGTGCGGGAGACCAAAACCCAAGTTCGAAAACTGCCAGCGATAGAATCGACTTGGCCAACGAGCAAGGCCTATCGATAGCCAATGAGGTCGGACGATTGCTGGAAGCTGGGACGAAAGAGATTAAGCCTCTCGTGGAGACGCGATGGAAAGAAATTGATATTGAATTCGCAGAGCTACCGCGCAAGGCAGAATTCGAGAAGTTAGCCGAGCAGCAGACGCCTGTGGGATATCATGCCAGGAAACAGTTGGCACGAATGGAACGCGGTGAGCCGATACCAAGGTCGATTCAGTACCCGATTCAGCTTTGGCATTTGGGTGAAGACCTGAGTATGCTCTTTTTAGGTGGCGAAGTAAATGTCGAGTATGGCCTGCGGCTCAAAGCGGCGGAGAACGGCTTTAGCTGGGTGAATGCTTACAGCAACTCTTGTCCCTGCTATATCCCAAGCGAAGCAGTACTCAAGCAGGGCGGGTACGAAGGTGCTGGCGCAATGGTTTACTATGATCAGCCTGGACCATTGAAAGCAGGACTGGAAAGCAACATCATTCGCGCTTCAGTGGAATTGCAACAATCCAAGTAAAACAAAGCCGAGAAAGCCTGGGAACGAGGCAAAATATGACCAGCCATTGCAGAGGGCCTTGGCAAAAGCCTTGTCGACTCGCCACAATACAGCTTGGACGGATTGCAGACGTATGTTCATGGACTCTATTTGATGGCTCCAACGCCTAGGCGGCCAGTACTTCAGATTAGGAAAGCCGACACTTCTCCAAAAGCTCTAACTCTGGCCGACATTATCGGCCAGTTAACCGATCATCCTGCGCTTGTTCAAGCTGTTGGCACGTTGCAACAAGACTCCAAGTTAAGTATCGATGGAGTCTGGCTGGGTGCGATTCCGCCGCTGGTGGCTGCTTGGTCCGCAAGAACCGCCGTGCCGATGCTGATCTTGGTATCGCACTTGGCCGAAGCCGAATCTGTGGCAGGCGAGCTAAACGACTTGACGAACTTGCCGGTAGAAGTCTTCCCACCTGGCAGCGAAGATCACGAATTGGAGTCACTGACGCACCGTGAAACAGCTCAGCGCTTGCATGTGCTCAGTCGCTTGTACCGTTACGTTCAAGAAGCTCGCGGCGGCGTTGAAGGTAAGTTGTCTCCTCCAATCATTGTCACGACTCTGCCCAGCGTTCAGCAAAGCGTTCCCAGCCCAGATTCGCTCGAAGGGGATAAGCAGATTATACAAGTTGGCGGCCGAGTCGACCTAGCTTTCTTGAGGAAGTGGCTGACGCAGTCTGGCTATCACCAAACGGGATCGGTGCAACTGCCTGGCGAGTTCGCAGTGCGCGGAGGAATTCTAGACGTTTACCCTCCCGATGAAGCTCAGCCGGTTCGCGTCGAGTTATTCGATGACGAGGTCGAGTCGTTGCGAAGTTTTGATGTGGCTACGCAGCGCAGCATTGAATCAAGGGATTCGATGCAGTTACTAGCTGCCCATGGATCGGTTAAACAGGACGGCACGCTGCTAGATTATCTGCCTGCGAACGCCCTTGTGCTGATACACGAGGCCCACAACGTACAAGCTGCGGCCGAGGCGTTCTTGCATCGAGTGCCATTTCCCGAGCGATTCAAGGCTCCGTCAACGATCTGGGCGGCTATGGCCAAGTGGCCGATGCTGATGACCTCTCAGCTAGCCGCCGCGGGCTACGCTGGCCAGTTAGTTCGACTTCCGCTGGGCAATGTCGAACGCGTAGGTGGTGACCTGGATCGTTTGGCTGCCGATATCGACGCATGCATTCAACAGCGGCCGGCCGTTGTTGTCGCATTGAACGAGGGAGAGCGTGAGCGATTGACCGATCTGCTGTCGACGGCAATGGCAACCACTCAGAATCGGTTGAGTATCGTCATCAGCCAGCTTCAGCACGGTTTCGAGATTTTGCCCGATGGGCCGTTTGTGTTGACTGCAGGCCAGTTGTTGCGACGCTCGCACGTTCGACGCTCGACTAAACGCACAGCCAGCAAGCCTATCGATAACTTTTTGGATTTGAGGCCAGGCGATTTAGTTGTTCATCTTTCGCACGGTATTGGCGTTTACCGAGGTACCGAGCTGCTGGAGAAGAACGGTCAGCGATTCGAACACTTGGTACTTGAGTTCGATGGTGGTACCAAGCTGTATGTGCCAAGTTCCAAGATTGAACTTGTGCAACGTTACGTGGGCGGAACAAAGAGCCGGCCCAAGCTGGCCAAGATTGGCGGTGTGGCGTGGGCCAAACAAAAGAAAGCCGCCGAACGCGCAGTGCAAGATATGGCGGTTGAACTGCTCGAACTGCAGGCGCGACGTCAAAGCCAACCAGGGATTGCTTTCGCTGCCGATAGCGTGTGGCAGAATCAGTTTGATGCCTCGTTCTCTTATGTGGAAACGCCAGACCAGCTACGAGCCATTGAAGCGGTCAAGCACGACATGTCCAATCGCAGGCCGATGGATCGATTGATCTGCGGTGATGTGGGCTTCGGCAAAACGGAAGTCGCTATGCGAGCGGCCTTCAAGGCGGTCGATAGCGGTTATCAGGTAGCTGTATTAGTTCCAACCACGGTTTTAGCTGAGCAACACTTCAAGACCTTTCGCGAGCGAATGGCCGAGTTTCCCTTCGACATTGAAAAGCTAAGTCGCTTTGCAACCACACTGGAACAGAATCGCACTGTCGAGGGAATTCGTACTGGCCGGGTTGATATCGTTGTCGGAACGCACCGCTTGGCTTCCAAGGATCTTCAGTTCTACAATTTGGGGCTGCTAATCATCGACGAAGAGCAGCGATTTGGAGTGGAGATCAAGGAGCGTTTAAAGCATTTGAAATCGAATGTTGATGTGCTGACCTTATCCGCAACTCCGATTCCAAGAACTTTACACATGTCCTTGGTTGGTGTCCGCGACATCAGCAATTTAGAGACCGCTCCCGAAGATCGCTTGAGTGTTGAAACGCGTACGATTCGCTTCGACGACAATGTGATTCGCAATGCAATTTTGCGAGAGCTCAATCGTGATGGGCAGATCTACTTTGTGCATAATCGCGTGAGTGATATCGAAGAGGTTGCATTCAGGCTGCAACAGTTAGTGCCGGATGCTCGAATTGTCATCGGCCACGGTCAGATGCCCGAAGGTAAGCTCGAGCAAGTGATGATTGACTTTATCGAACATCGCTATGATATTCTTCTGGCCACGACCATCATTGAAAGCGGCTTGGACATTCCCAATGCGAACACTATCTTCATTGATGAAGCCTATCGCTATGGTTTGGCGGAATTGCACCAATTGCGCGGACGCGTTGGCCGCTACAAGCATCAAGCTTATTGCTATTTGCTTGTCGAGCGACACAAACATCTTTCGCCGGATGCCGCGAGACGTTTGCACGCGATCGAAGAGTATTCGCAAATCGGCGCTGGTTTTGGTATTGCGATGCGAGACTTAGAAATTCGCGGTGCTGGCAACCTATTGGGCACTCAACAAAGTGGTCACATCGCAGCCATTGGTTACGAGCTGTATTGTCAGCTTCTGGGCAACGCTGTTCGACAGTTAACTCATCAACCACCGAAGCTATCTGTCGAGGTTGACATTGATCTACCGGTCGACGCGTACTTGCCAGAAACCTATGTGCCCGAGCTTCGGCAGCGAATCGATATCTATCGACGATTGAGTCGAATTGAAGATGTGCGGCAGTTGGATGATGTTCGGGACGAATTGGCTGACCGATTCGGACAGTTGCCCGAATGTGTGGTACGACTATTGCAGCTAGCGGAACTGCGGATTGATGCTGCGTTGTGGTTTGTGAAGGCATTGCAGACCGAGAACAATTATCTTGTTCTGACCTACAGCAATCGATCCAGGATAGAGCATTTGGCCAAACTGCATGATCGACGATTGAGAATCGTCGATCAGCAGAAAGCCTACTGGATCACCGAAGACTCAGGCAAAATCGATTGGATCAAAGAGGCTCGACAAGCTTTTCGATCCCACGATTGATTGCCATCCAAAATTCTCAGTCCTTCAACTCGATATTGTAGGTCTGAGGTCCTCCGGTAACGCTGAACTTGATATCCGACTTCTCCAGCTCGTAATACTTGACTGGAATCTTGACCCAACGATCAGAAGTCTTCGCCGGTTCTCCCAACGACTTCGCAACCTCTGGCGGTAAGTTAACTCCAGGTAAAGTGGGTGGCAAAGTTGCTGGAATTGGCTCAAACTCGCGATTGTCAATGCAAACGCGAACCTCTCCGACAGGCAATTCCACCTTGAACTTGCCGTCACGTTCCAATGTGTAGGTAACGGCATTTTCTGCTTCGTTGGCAGGTCGAAAAGTCACAAATCCGCCGGGAATTGGTTTCCCCTTATAAGTAACTTCGCCAGAGATCTCACCGACCTTTGGCGAACAGCCAAGCATTGCGCTCGTGAACAGTAGGACGCAAAGTGCGCGAATCAACATAGTCGTACCTTTTCTGTGTTCGAGTCGACGTTGAGCGTTAGTCCAACACTGCAACTTCGCCACCTGATGGTGTGAGATTTTGGAACCATATGAGAGAGTCCATCGAACCCGCAAGTGCTCGAACGCTACCGTCAGACAGCGCAACTTGCATCACATCGTGCTGCGTAGATGCTAAACGTCTGTCGCAAAGACCACCTTGCGCGGCCGTAGCCAACGGATTGCGAGGTCGCACTTGGAACTTGGAATTTGCACCATATGTGAAGATCACGCCATCGCGGCCACGCCCGCCACCAAACACGGCTGATAAGCGATCGCCTGGATAGCTATCAGCTGGGGCGGTCGAGCTGGGATTGCCACCGCTTGATGAATTGCCAATTCGAAATACGCCTCGCATCCACCATGTTCCGCCTGGTGAGCCTGTGCCGTCACATCGCGACAGCTTTTCGGCAAACATAATTGTGTTCGAGCTGCCATCGGTGATAGTTGCAAATCTAGCTCTTCCGTCCCAACAGGTTTCCCAAGGATTTCCCGCAGAACCACACACCACAGTTCTATTTTGTTCACCACCGAACAATAAAAAGTTTCCGGCATAAGACGAATCACCTGGAGTCCAATCCAAGCCATTGCCTAGCGTAGCATCCGACGGGCATTGAAATGTTGGCATCCGTGTTTGTCGCAACCAAGTGCGGTTTCCAGTATTCACCGATCCCCAGGTTGGCCAGTTAAATCCCAAATGAACCCATGAATTGGGTGCAGCCTGACCTACAGCGGCTGCTAGGTCGCAATTGCCAGCCATGTCCCAAACATTGCGCTGTTCGATGAAGGACAGTAGGTGGAAATAAAGCGGTGCATACCAAGATCCACCGAAGTTACCCGATTGCGGTGGAAACCGCTTAAACGTGTCGTGACAATTGTGGCAAGCTAGTGCCTGCTGCTTCAAATTGTTTTGACACTGCATACGTCGGGCGGCTTCTCGTGCCGCTTGAACTGCCGGTAGCAACAGTCCCACTAAGATTCCAATGATGGCGATAACCACGAGCAATTCGACCAGTGTGAATGCTCTTCTAACAATGACACGCATGACATGCTCCCTGTTACGAGTTCGACAAGAATTAAGAAGACGTCCAGAAAAATGAGAGAGAACCCCTCATGTAGCAGATACTCGTCCGCAATATAGCAGAGAATCGCCCTGAAAACCCCTATACTGAAGATTTTTTCTAATTTTTTCTTAAGCTCGAATGGGCAAGAAAAAACGGTCGGTTTGTTCCGACCGTTGAAGGGTGTCAGGCCTTGCCTGCGTCAATCTGCGGTTCGCCATACTGATTGGGTTATCGCAGCACATTGCCGCCAGGAGGCGTCGCAAGTTGAGGGTTTGAACCAGGCTGTTGGCCCGGTAACTGTGGCGGTGCAGTCAGGTTGGGTGCTTGAGCCGGCACGCTTCCGCTGCCTGGCAACTGCGGCAGTTGACCAAATTGACCTTGGTTCTGCGGCACTTGATTCGGAGCAAATTGGCTACTCGGAAGTTGGTTTGTTGGAAGCTGAGCACTTGGCATCTGTCCTGGCATCTGTCCTGGCAAGGCGAATTGCCCAGCCTGATTATTGCCGGCTGAAGGTTGCGAAACTGGCTGGCCGGCTGGAGGCTGACCATTGGCCATCCGCATTAGCTGCTCAAGTCGCTGACCGTCTTCAAAGTCGATGACTAGCGGATCGGGTTCGCCCTCGACGGTAACTGCCATGCCTGCGATTTTCCAACCATCAGCTTCTTGATGCACTTCACAAACGATGTCCATCACCAATTCTGGATCAGTGCCACTAGCCGGCTCGCTCCAGCGACACTCAACCAGCGCAACTGTTTGGTCTTGGTAAGGAAAACCCAATCGACCAACGGTGAATTTGCCCTGAGGCGTTCCCACTGGTTGAATCGCATAGGAAGTCTTCTTAACTTCAGCCTTGGCCAGCGTTGTCAAGACAGAGTTCATGGTGGCTTCGTCGCCGCGACGCAAGCTGTCTAGGAACACTCCTACGACATCCTTAGCTGGCGAATTCGCAGTATCAACTATCTTTGGCTGGAAGGTTGGATCGGCTAGCGATGGAGTGTCTGCCGCTTGTTGTACCGCTGGTGTCTTGCTATCGCCAGCAGCCTGATTGGTTGTAGAACTGTTTCCTCCACAGCCAACGAATGATAGTGTGCTAGCACCAAGCAGAGCGACGGCGATGGGTCTATACGTTTTTTGCATCAGTTACTTCCTGCAACTTGAGTTGGGCAAAGTGTATTACTGGGTTGTACTCGTTGGGGACACAGCCATTCGAGCAATCTCTAGAAAGTGTCATAGCAAGTCCACAAAAGCCGAGTCAACCTCGCTTTAGCAATAGCATTGCTTAATGCAGGCAATCATCCCGCCTTCAATGACCAGATTGGTAACGCTCTCAGTTGTATACTGGCTATTTGAGGGCGATGGTCTTATGCAACGGCTGCAGGATATTCTCCACGAGGTAATCGTTCACGATTCGATCAGCGATTCCAGCAAGGCGTTCAAGCTCGGTGCTGAAATCCTCCTGAGCCCCCAAGCTGGCATAACGCCTGACCAGCAGAAAAACGCTTAACGACTGATCGCTGAACTCGCCAGTTCGAACTTGGTATGCGGTTGACCGAGTTTCAAAAGAGATACGACACTGAGTCTTGCAATCGCTATCCATGGCGAATTGTATGGCCGGCTCGTAACCAATGACCGGGCCTGGATTGATGTCGCCCAACCGATCAAAAGCTGGCGGAAATCCTAAAGCTTCGGTGAGTAGCGCGCTGTGGTTCCCACGATACTCGAAATCAAATCCAAGTGTGTAGTTGAGCGTTTCGCAGTCCAAATGCCCAACCGAAAGAGCGTAGGGCACAATCTCAAGCACCTCTCGATGCTGCTGAAGTGCCTCGTCTACCGTCTCAGGATTGATCACCCCGCTGAACAAACGCTTCGGCTCAAGCGATACACAACTATAACGACCTTCCGACTTCTCTCGCTCTAGCACAAACTCGCTTCGATCTCTCGAGTAGAAGTTCGTCATGTGAGGAAATCGCTTGCGCACCTGATCAAAAAGTGGAGCACCGTTTCTCGATTCTGTGGCAGCTTCATCTCAGTCTGAAGATACATGTTGGCATAGAACTCGTCACAGAACGCGTCGAATGGATGCATGCTGATTCCTTAAGGGCTTGTGTCTTGCGAAATGCACTCGGGCATAGTTCATTAAAATGGAATTGTAGTCGGTTGCAAGATACGGAACTAGCAACCACCGTTGGTTGGCGGACTTGGGTGGCTGCTATGTTGTAGTAATCCGATAAGTTATGATGCTAGTGGTTCGATCAAGGAGATTAGGTGAACGATCAACACTATTTTTTTGTTTACGGCACACTCAAAAAAGGGCAGTGTCGCGAAAAATGCTGGCCAATTAACCCGCAGAGTGTTGTAGCGGCATGGACACTTGGTCGCTTGTACGATTTGGGACTCTATCCGGCGATGATTCGTGGTGACACTCCAGTTGGAGGACAGTTGTGGAGCTTTGAAAGTCAGTCAATCGAATGGGTCCGTCGCGAATTGGATTGCATCGAAGTTACCAATCAACCAGGAATACCCAACGAGTACGATCGCGTTGAGGTTCAGGTGCACACGCTGGACGGAAAAACTCTGACAGCAGAAACGTACATGTTCTCACGACCGGATCAGTTGGTTCAGTTTGCGAAGTTGCAATTGGCTGAAGTCGAATACGACAATATGAAGTTGGCCGTTTGGCCAAAGAATTGCCCATGGCCTTAAAGTTCGTCTTGTGCGACTTTAAACCTGTTTTTCCCTTTAAACTTTAAACCTGTTTATCTTGGGCAAGGGCCTACGCAGGTTAACCAGAACAATCGTCCACGGAAGAAACTCGATATTGGGGGTTTACGAGGCCTGTTATGAGCGATAACTTGACACAGGTCGGGTGACTCGTTCCTTGAGTCATCAGTCCTAAAGCAGTGTTTGGTGAATCCAATGTGAAGCTCGCATTGGAGATAACAGGGAACTCCGGTGGAAAACCGGGACGGCCCAGCCGCTGTAAGTTGCACGGTTTGCAGCATTGAAAATGTTTTGAACCTGCGGATGACCTCTTCTAGTTAGCCATCGAAGTGCCATTGTTCCTGCGGGAACGAGAAGGCAGTGGGTCATTCAATGCAACAAGTCAGAAGACCTACCAAATGCATGGGAGATTTTGCCTTCTAGGGTGAGGCCAATCTTCGCTAGCCTTTCGTCATTCTCGTAACGGTTTTACTTGTGCCGAGCAGACTGACGTCGGAGTTCATTTCCATGATCAATTTGGGTTGGCGTCGCCGCAAGGAGCAGTGCCGATGAGTGTTCCGTCTCCGTGTATCGGGGTGTGTCAATTGAATGAAGCTAAGGTGTGCCAAGGTTGCCACCGAACTATCGATGAGATTGCGCTATGGTCCAGCATGACCAGTGTACAGCGTCAGCGAACGCTGGATCGCATTAACGACAGCCAGCGCAGCCATAGCTCTCCTACTGCAGTTGGACCAGCTAAGGTTCAGTCTTTCGCGTTAGGCTCGCACCAATCACCAACCGATGACGGCCCCGCCGATTAGGTCACTGACGGAACAACTAGATTGCTCGCACACAGTTGCTAAGACAGAATTCGAGTTTTCTTGTGTCTGGTTGGCTTGACCAACATCCTAGCCGTGAAGTCGACCGAGGAATTGATCGATGTGAGCCTGTTGAGTATGCGGATTCATAAACACTGCCTTTTCGCCAGGTATGGGAATCCATCTGCCTTGTTCGTCATAGTCGGTATGGGTTACGTACTGTATCCAGTTGGTATACAGGCCAACCTTGCCACGCTGAACAAAGACGTTGCGATGGTAGGTTGAGTTATCCAACAAACGCTGTCGAGAGGTTTCGGTGTGAGTGGAAGATTTTTCTAGCACCAACTCTTCGCGTGGGTCGCTGACTACGCTTGGATCATACAAACGGAATCCTACAGATGGGCCACAGTTATCTGGCGCAACGACTACGGCACCTTTCATGGAACCTAGTCTGGATCGCATGTAGTCAGCGTTCTGTAATCCATGCGCGATTAGGATTTGGTAGCCACGCTTGCCCAAGGCGGTCAAAGCTGCATAGGCTCCGAACAGTCCTGTCGCCCCGCGCGAGCATTCGATGGTCGATTGAAGGTGCGTTTGGCCTTGGACGTCTTTTTCGAAGTATGAAAAGTTCTCTGGGTCATGCTCCAATGCTTTCATGGAGGCTCGATCACGAACCATAACCAAGCTTGATGTGTAAGGAACATAGCCCCACTTCTGAAAATCTACGGTAAAGGAATCTGCATACTTCAGTTGTCGAAACAGCTCGGCATTCTTGCGAATTCCCTCCAGCGTTCCTGACATGATATGAAGTGGATTGTTTTCGAAGTCATAATCCAGAAAGAACATTAACGGCCAGCCAACGGCTGAATCGACATGAATATGAGGCGTGGCTATCGAGAATTTCGCCGAAAGTCGATCGATTAACTCGCGAACCGGTTTGACTTGGTCGACTGCGAATGTGTCGGTTGTGCCCATGGTTAACATGATGGTTGGGACCAAGCATCCCAAGCGGAAGCAGGCGGTCAACTGATCTTCTAGATCACGTAGATCGATGTTGCTGGCTTGAGTCAGCTTGATGCGAATAGTCTTCTTCGAGATATTCACTCCCAACAAACTCAAGTTGGTAGTATTCGAGTAGTGCCCGCCTTGCGAGTTGATCATGCGATAGTCTTGGCCGTATTCCAGACCGAGATGCAAGGATTGTGGCATCGTTTTGCGAATACCAAACAGATAACCATACAGATTGCAGAACGTGCCGCCTTGCGTGAAGACACCCGTCGCCAAATCAGGGTCATAGCCCACCAAGTTTGCGATCTGACGAACCACAACGCGTTCCAATTCCTCGGCCATGCCGCAGTATTCGCTGTACACAAGATTGGGATTCGCCAGAATCCCAAGGGCCGCTCCGTGAATAGCAGCATCACAGGGAGTGGTAATTACGTTTTCGACACTGGCCGGATCCTCCCAGCACTTGGACAATGACCCTGCAAAAACTAATCGACGCGTGACATCGGCGATCGATCGTCCGGCTTCTGGTACGAATTGATCATTGCACAATTCATCGTATTCAAGCGACCCGTTTGGATAGGCACTTAACCTGTCTGCAGGTGGCAGGTGGCTACCGCGAAACTGAATAATGTCTGCCAAACCCGGATCTGCAAAGATCGGCCAGCGTCGCGCATCGCGCGAGAAGAACTCCTTGCGGATTCTGGCTATATGTGAGGCAAACTGGACGGTTTGGCTTTGCTTAGAATTGACTGCTGCAACGGACATCGAAGTTCGCTCAATGGGGTACAAAACGATGGGACACAAGGGTGGGAAAGGGAAACAAACCGGAAATGGTACTGAGTTCGCATTGCTGTGGGAATGACAAAATCACCCACGATGCAACCCAACAGCTTCAAACAGATTTTCAACAAGGCAATTGTTGATCAAAGTGCTCTTGCCGCAGCGGCGATATGGTGATCGTCGTCAGGATGAACAAATCGCAAATCGACAAACAGTTGGCTATCGCTACGTCGAACTCGAATGCTCGGCCGATCCTCTTGAGCCAGCTTCAGCTTCTGCTCGAGTGTTTGAGTATCCGTCGAGGCTTCAATTGCGATTACGGAATTGCTCAGCGAATACTGATCCCAGGGCGAACCACCCAAAGGATGCTGGCTGTCAATTACTTGTGCCGCTTGAATGGGCCCAACACCCTGTAATTGAACCGCCAATCGTTGACAACGATTCTTTAGATTATCCGGGTTAGCGGTTAACGCACTGGCAACACCACATTCCATTTCGCCTTCCAAGCAACCTAACTGCAATGCTAGTACGTTCGCCGAGATCGAGGCAGCGTCCATGGATGCGCCTAGAACATTGGCTTGAGCTTCGATCGAGCCAATAATGCTGGAATCGCCAATACCCAAGATTCCCCGCGCCCCACCTAGCAAAAGATTGGTTGGGACAAGTAGCAAATCGATTGCCGAACCCAGGCCGTCGCTAGTAGACAAACGATCGGTCAAATTAGGAAACGCCATCGATTGGCTTAGTTTCCCATGTACCGTTCCATCGACGGTCAGCTCGACAACTTTGGCTTGAAAGTTTTTCGCGGCTCGAATTGCCGCCGCACGATGTTCGACTTGCTGAGCTTTCGGCAGCAGCGATGGACTGACCAGAAATACAACGGGTGTCGGTTTACTAGTCAGGGCTAAAGACCAATCGCTTTCAGTTACTCCATTTGTCGCGCCCACTTCATCAACGGTGTTTCCAAAGGCGGCCAGCATAGCTCGTACGTCGCCGAATCCGGGAATGCGTGCACAATCACAGCGAGCGATCAAGACGGATTTTCCAAGAACTCGCGAAGAAACTTGAAGCCCAGAAACTGGTTCCGCAATCCAAGTAAACGCACGTCCGCTAAACAATCTTTGCAGAGCCTCTGTTGCTCGACTAACGTGCTCGCTACGATCTTGAAACGCAGCCAATGTTCGTGCCATCGAAAGGCTAGTTGATGTGATCATGGGAACGCGATCGACACCAGCAGGAAATAGACTACCGGAGGCGTTGATGAAGTGAGGGCTCCCGACTTGGCTATTCTCGGCCAGACTCCCAAGCCAAGTTTTGGCTTGTTGCCAAGCGTCTTGAACTTGCTCCAGCGGGTTTAGCTCCTTGATACCAACTTTATTCAGCGCCTCGCGGAGCTTGCCGGATAGGTCGGGGCGTTGCAACAGATCGACCACCTTTTCGTAAGCGCCGAGCGGCAAAAGTTCTTCAAGCCTAGTTGGAATCTTCACCATGATGGTCTCTCTGTAACAATTAGAACAATCTTACCTATTACGATGATTATGGCAGAATTGCGAAGATTGGAAAGTTGAATTCGCTCGCCCGATTTGGTACTTCAACCAAACTTTATTGTAGAGTTCGTTCAGTTGACAGCATCGCACATGCCCCTTGTACTTAAAATCAAAAAGAGTTTAACGGGCTATCAGTATGGTCGAACATCGCGCTCTGATGCCGATTAGTCTTTCCACGTTGATCTCTGGTAAAACGCTTGGGTTCGAGGTGTTCGTTCGTTCTGCCAATGGTTTACCTTCCGCTAGGCTATTTGAAGCCAGTGAGGAGGTTTCAAGCAGTCGAATTCAGGACTATGCTACCGCAGGTGTAACTTGTGGTTTTGTCTACGCAGACGAAGTCCAAAAATATCAGTCGTATCTTCAAGATAATTGGCATCAGCTATTGGCTGACGACCGGATGCCTATCGAGGCACGACTGGAGATCATGAGCGATGTCGTTCGAGGCGTAATGGATCGACAGTTCCAAGGCGGTGATATCCAAAGCCTGATTCGAGCTAGCAACCATATTGCTGAAAGTACAGTCAAACTGATCAGCAGCCATGATTTTGCTCTTTCCCAGTTGTGCAGTGTGATACACCACGATTATGGCACCTTTACACACTCGGCCAACGTTTCATTCTTCGCGGTAATGTTGGCGAAAGAACTGGGCTATGGCCAAAGTGAGCAACATGAAATCGCCGTGGGTGGACTGCTGCACGACATCGGTAAACTGGCCATCGATTCCAAAGTCATCAACAAACCAGGTCCACTGAATCTGCGTGAGATGTTGATGATGAAGAGGCATCCGTTGATTGGCTTGGAAAGGCTTGGTTCGCATGCCGAAGTGACATTCGGCCAACTGATGATGACCTATCAACATCACGAACGAGTAAACGGAACCGGTTATCCCGTTGGAGTTCCACGAAATCATATTCATCCTTATGCCCTGCTGTGCGCGATCGTCGACGTGTTTGAGGCTCTCACGAGCCAGCGGCCCTATCGCAAACCAATGACGATCACTGAGGCCGTCGAGTTCATGCTGATTCGCCGGGAGGTGGAGTTCGATGGTGAAATGCTCGACGCTTGGCTAGCTTTGACTCAACGCGAGGAGTTGTGTTATGCCTAGTCCAATGCTTGTTCAGCTTCCGATTGATGTTCGGACAAATGCTCGTCATCCTGCTGCTCCGCTCGACGAGGATTTTGAGTTGCGAGATAACAATCGCATCAGCGCTTTTGCGGAGGCTGAGTTGCAAGTGCGGTCCACGCCGAAGGGACTTCGGTGTCTGAGTACACAAGATCCGACTCGATCTTGTGCAATGGCTATCATCAAAGATCTTTCACGAACTGGGATTGGTCTGTACTATCACCAGCAACTTTTCCCTCAAGAGCTCATCGAAGTTACTTTTCACAGCAGACGGATCACGGCCGTGGTGGTGCGTTGCCGGTATTTGTCAAATGCATGCTTCGAAGTGGGCGGTAAGGTTGTTTCGGTCAAGTCGTATCGAAGTTAACGAGTTTAACGGCCGTTTCGAAGAATTGGATTGGCCGACTCGACGCAATCTATGTTTGCTGGTCCATTTTCTACTCTGTGACCTATGGTTTACGGGTTGAGCTCTGCGGAACTCAATATATACCGGTATTTCACACACACAGATTAGTCGTGAATCATGTCTGACTTTCGAATTCGACAGGTTAATTCTCCGATTCGAGCCATTCAACGAGCTTGCGACGCGATTACGATTTGCATTTCGTTGTATGTAAGCCAATGGGCAGTTGGGCAAGACGCCAGCTCAAGCTCAAACGCTGCAATTGCCGTGGCTGTCGTTACCTTTCTCATCGTGAGTGAGTTGACTGGAAACGAGTCGTCTCGAAGCAGTGCTAATCAGGAATTGGCTCGCCTACTAATCAACTGGTTGCTCACCGTTTGTTGCTTGGCTTTAATTGCGTTCTTTACTCGCCACGGAGGATACTTCGCTCGCAGTAGCATCATGGGCTGGATTTTGCTTACTGGGGCAAGCCTAGGTTTGGTGCACATGCTGTTCCGCATAGGCCTAGACATGTTGTTCTCGTCAAGTTGGACGCGACGACGTTGCGCGATTGCGGGTTTAAACGAGCTTGGTGCTCAACTGCTTACCAACGCTCGGGAGAATCCCGAATGCGGCCTGGAGGTTACTGGATTCTTTGACGATCGCACCAAGTCGCGAAATGAGTTAAGTAAGGAAGTTAACGACCTGTTTCGCGGCAAGTTGGATCAACTGGTTTCAGAGGCGAAGCAAGGTAAGATCGACACGGTTTTCGTTACTCTGCCCATGCGAGCAGAGGCGAGAATTCGCTGGCTGCTCGATCAGTTAGCGGACACGACGGCCAGCGTCTACATCGTGCCGGATTTCTTCGTCTTCGAGTTATTGCATTCTCGCTGGAATTCGATTGGTGGTTTACCTGCAGTTTCCGTGTTTGAATCACCACTTTATGGTGTAGATGGTGTTGCTAAACGTGTCTTCGATTTGGTAGCTGCAATTGCTGGTCTGATCGTATTGATGCCTATTTTGATTGCGTGCGGCTTGTTAGTGAAAATGTCTTCTAAAGGCCCAGTGTTTTTCCGCCAAAAACGATACGGCTTGGATGGCAAGGAGATCTGGGTCTGGAAGTTCCGCTCGATGCGCACCTGCGATAATGGCCCCGTCGTAAAGCAGGCGACCAAAGATGATCCTCGAATCACTCGTATTGGGGCAATGCTACGACGAACCAGCTTGGACGAGTTGCCACAGTTGTTTAACGTGGTCGAGGGTACGATGTCGCTGGTGGGCCCAAGACCTCATGCTAACGCTCACAACGAGCATTATCGCAAGTTGATTCGCGGTTACATGCTGCGTCACAAAGTAAAGCCCGGCATAACCGGGCTGGCTCAGGTCGAAGGTTATCGTGGCGAAACAGAGACGCTAGACAAAATGCAAAAACGTATCGAGTGTGACCATCGCTACATCCAGCAATGGTCATTGTGGCTCGATATAAAGATCATCCTGCGAACTTTCTTCGTCGTGTTCCGTCAACAGAACGCTTACTAGCGTCTTTCGCATTAACGGTACAAGCTGCAGGTGCGTTTGTTGCTTCGCGTCCCGCTTGGGAAGACCAGCAGTAACACCGTTAGGCTCCCGTTCTTTCGAGTTGGTGGTGTTGTGTTCACTAAAGCAATGTGGCCAGTTCGAAAACCGCCTAGTGCTTTCGCTTCCTATTCAGGACTCTCCCTGTAACGCCAGTGGTTGAATCTTCACACGGATTGTAGCTGTTGTTCTGAAGAATCGGTCCAAAGAAATTCATCATGGCTTCAATATTGCGACTGCCGATGCTTAGAAGTGCGTTCGCATGTCAGCCCTCGGATGTTCCAGCTTGACAACCCCCGCGGAATGATCGCTCCACACGTCATTGTTCCTCGGTATAGAACGCATCGTCGGAAAAAATGTTGCACAGCACTTCCCAGTCAGAGGTCTCCCGGTGAGCAAAAAAGATACATACCGCATTGTGACTCGCGCCAGTGATGGAACGCTTCGAATTCGCGATTTTCCATCCGCCGAGCCGATCTACAAGATGCACTCTCAAATAGGCGTGGATGACAGTAGCGCCGATTTGGATTTGCGAGGCCTGCCAGTATTCCGAGGATTGATTGGTCCAATTCCGGAAGGCAAAAATATTGTGCGATACGAATCGCCTGAAGTCTTCGAGACGGTCACGAAAGAGTGGAGCAGCGCGAAGATTAAGCGTCGACGACGTCGTACCGCTGCTCCCACCGATGAGCCGGCAGCTGGCGGCATTTAGTTATCAGCTGCTCCCGCCAAAGAACTTCCCCCCAGTTCTGTTCGGGTGACTTCTATCCATCCATTGTCACATTCACAAGCCTCACCGCGCTGTTCATTACGCACGGTGAGTCTTTTTCTTTAGCAGTTTCGAGCTTTCAGACCGGTGCGTTTTCGTCTAGACCTACGAAACCTCTATCGGCAAGTGAGTTCTAGAGTGAAACGGCGAAATTCGGCCTTCCTTCATGGAATAGGCACTTTAATCGTTACTCTTTCACGATTGCTAGATTTCCGCCGAATGCCTGCCGATAACTCACTTCACTTGCAATGCTAGCTAAAGCTGCTGGCGGGTTCATCGATCGTTCAAGGACATTCGATCGCCCCAACTCTTCAGCTTCTTTTGTATTTCGGGCCTCTGACACGGCGGCTCGGAAGCTGGTCTTTCGCAGGTTCGCTCAAGCTGATTGTCTACCAGGATAGCGACACTCACTTAGGCGATTAGTACATACGTCAAGCAGAATCTTGCCATCAGAATGCCTGCGTTATGGAGGACGCACCGCGCGATTGATTGAGCAAGTCCGTGTTACCCTTTATACTGTTGAACCGTTATGTCCGATCACGAAAATCATTTGGACGAGCTGATCGATTATCAGGATGAAGATCTAAAAATCAGCACTCGTCAAAAGTCACCCTCCGATGACGGACCATCGGCTCAATCACCCTTAGAAACCTATCTTCGCGAGATCAACGAGACCAGCTTGTTGTCCGCCGAAAAAGAGCGTGAGTTAGCGCGTCAAATTGCTGAGGGTAATGTAGAAGCTCGCGACCACATGGTTCGGGCTAATCTTCGTTTGGTAGTCAACATCGCTCGGGGCTATGTTGGCAAAGGTCTTGGCCTGCAAGACTTGATCGAAGAAGGCAATCTGGGATTACTTCGTGCCGTCGAAGGTTTTGATCCCGATATGGGTACTCGATTCAGTACTTATGCAAGCTACTGGATTAAACAGTCGATCAAGCGAGCCTTAATTAACTCGGCCAAGACAATCCGAATCCCCGCCTACATGGTCGAGTTGCTTTCGAAGTGGAGGCGAGCTTCCGCGCGTTTGACCGAGGAACTTGGTCGCGGGCCTACACAAGAAGAGGTCGGTCGAATTCTTGGATTACCTCGCAAGAAACTGCCCATCATCAAGAAAGCCATTCAGATCTATAACAGCGCACCACAAAGCGATCAAACCGACGCAGGTTGGTCGTTGGGTGAAATGGTCATGGACGATCGACTGAAGGCACCCGATGAGGAACTGCTAGATCATGACGTGTTGAGCACGGTACTCGAGCTGCTCGATACGCTCGATCAGCGTGAAGCAACCGTCCTGAAAATGCGATTCGGACTGGGTGATCAACAGGCTCATACACTCAAAGAGATCGGTTCCGAGTTGGGACTTACTCGAGAACGCGTGCGCCAGATCGAGACGGAAGCTCTTGCCAAACTGGCTCATGGATTAAAAGATCCTAAAGAGCGCGCCGGAATGGCCTAGCAGCAGTGTCCATTGATTGTCCAATTTGTCATGGCTCGTCCAGTCCCTGGAGAGCCGTTGGCCAGTTGCCAATATACAGATGTGATAACTGCTTCCACCACTTTCATCCCATCGATGATGAACGTTCGCACATATCGAAAGTTTATGGCGACCAGTACTTCGTTGGTTCGGATGAGGGCTATCAAGACTACGTTGCTGAAGAGCAGATTCAAAGACGCAGCGCTAGGTTCTACCTTGACTTGATCGCGCGATACAGCAGCCCGCCGGGTCGAGCCCTTGACATTGGCGCTGCCTGCGGGTTCCTTTGCGATCAGTTCCAGTCGTCGGGTTGGAACTGTGTTGGCGTCGAGCCGAATCAACGAATGCGAGATCTGGCAGCGGAACGTTATCGCCTAGAAATGGTTGAGTCGGTGGAGGTCTTGCTTGAATCTTCAGCATCAAGCCAATTGGACCACAGTTCGTTCCAGCTAGCGACAATGATTCAAGTCCTATCGCATATTCCTCAGCCCCGCGCTGCTATCAGATCCGTGCATAGCATGCTGGATAAGAATGGCTTGCTGCTCATTGAAACATGGGACCGCCAGAGTTGGATCGCTCGACTTAGCGGCAAGAAGTGGCACGAGTGGAATCCGCCTTCAGTGCTGCATTGGTTCACGCGAGCTTCGCTCAGAAAGCTAATTGATGAAGAGGGCTTTGACCTGATCGCTCAGGGGTTGCCAGAAAGCGAATTCAAATCGGCCGAGCCTTTCACCTGCTTCGACATGCATGGCGGGAATCGCTTTTCGTAAAGCTCATGACTGCTCCGCTTGGCTTGATTCCTGAGAAGTTTGCAATCCCCTATCTTCTAGGTGATGCATTTTGGCTTCTAGCCAGAAAGCGATAGTGCAGGCTACGCTGCCTAGCGAACGATAATTTCACACTCTGGCCCTGACTAAGCTTGATCGTTTTCGAGCCAGGAACCTCAACCTGCAGATTGTACTGTAGACGCTGCGAATTGTGCTTGCTGCACGGTGTCTTGCTGCTTGCTTGACTGTCGATTGGCGATTAAAAGGGAAATTTGCAAGGTTCCTTCCGAACACTCGCCCACCGCTGCCTCGATGCTGTAGCCATCTTCCAAGCTGTCATCGCCGGACATCGGTCCAGCCAAAATACTAAACGACTGACCTGGATTCGCATGAACGGATGGACATGCAATGACTCTCGTACCTGAATCACTCTTCTCGTAAATGCGAAGCGAGACCACACGAGTAGAATTGGCTGGTGGCGAACTGCGCGGCAGCGACTCCAGCGCCGTTGTCGTGGTCGATTCGCTCGGATTATTTTCTGAATCGTCCTGAGTCGATTGTTGCTCGGCAATCGCTATCGCAAGAATAGACAGCAAACACGCGAAGCCAGCAATCCATCGCAACGATGCCATTTGGAACTCCTTTTCCAGCTAGCTACTTATTGAATCTGTTGGTCAGTCCCTAGAGCTATGTTAGGTCTTTCACCATCAAGTGTAGCACGATTTCGCAAAACTAGGCAACCTCAGTGATTCTACGCCACGGTGATGTCAATCAGAAATCCAATAAAGCAACGGAGTTTCTGATATCTGGGAAATCGACGAAACCACCTTGCCTGTTTTCATGTCGATCAATCGTACCGACTTGCCTTCTTGGGGTATCGGCGGTGAACTGGCATAAAGCAATGAATTTCCAACATTATCAGCTAAACCGAATCGGTCTGGCAAAGGTTTCATGGAAACGACCGCCTTGAGTAGATCGGTGTCGGTTGAACTTGGCAGTGGAACTAAGGAACCGCCGCCCAGCAAATTGGCCCAAGCGTGTTGGTCCGACCCTTGATAAACGAAAGGCTTATCTGGATACCTGACTCGATACTCGCGAACGGCTTGGTGAATTTGAGCGAAACCGGGATTTTGGGGCTTCAGCAGCCGAATCCATTGCCGAGGAGCTAGGTTCTTTCCGCCACTCGGAGCGTAGAGCGATCCATTGGGTTGATACCACCATCCCTCACTGCCGAATCGGTTGTAAATCAGTGTCACTACCTCAGCTAAACGCGTTTCGCCAAGTACGGCCTCGGTAACATCTTTGGTTGCGTAAAGCGCAACATTCGGCTTCTTTCCAGTTTCGCGAGTCCAATCTGAAACGGTCTCAAGCCAAAAGCGAACAAAGTGCTCCGGCCCTGTGTACTCTTCACTCAAGAATAGGAACACATTATCAACTGGGCTAGCTGATCCAAGACATTGCGAATATACGTTCGATGCAGGATGACTCGACCAGCGTCGTTTAGGTCGTAAAACTGCTCGGCAAGTGTAGATTAGTTTATCACCCGCCAAAAAAGGCGGCTCAGCTAGCCCGACTTGATTAACGTTGTTCGCTGGCTCCACGGATGAATCAACGTAGTGCGCACCAGCTTCCAAAACGCCTGTGCTGCATGTACAGTCCGTTAAAAAGATAGGGCCGCGATTTACACCAAGCCTGGCGAACTCCCGTAGCCTAGAAAAGTACCATGGATTGATTTGTTCCAGTTTCCATCGAGAGAGACCATCGGCGCTCAGTCCTTGTCCGGAACGTGGCCAAGGTGTTTCATAAAATGGCGCGACTACTTCACCATCCATGCGTTGGACTCGACA